>CM021100.1:945913051-945931452 GCA_007115665.2 Sequoiadendron giganteum | reverse complement strand
TTCTAGCTCAATTGGGAGATGATTTGACCCTGCACTTGGCATTATTGCTGCATCAAAAGTGTATTGAAAGTTGTCTAGACCACCCCCAAAAATAAACTTATCAAGCTTCTCAACAATCATCCACGAGCCTTCTCTTTTATTCATCCATTTATAGGTTCCATTTTTGAAGTCTATGTTCAAGAGATGATTTCGCATAACCCAATCTTTAAAATATTTTTGAGATTGGTTTTCTCTCTGAACTCCTCCTAGCTTGTTCCTATTTTCCAATATTGCATTGAAATCCCCTGCTATTATGAAGGTTTCCTCTTGCTTTGACTTCAGGAAATCTTCAATCTCTTGCCATAAGCTATGCTTCCTAATGCATGAATTTGGCCCATAAACATTAATGAGTCCAAATTTTAAACTAGAATGAACACATTAGACCACACAACACTGCCAACATGGTTTTTCTGATATCATTTCTACCCATACTGTACTAGGTTTCCAAAGGATATATATCCCTCCTGAAGCTTCACTTGCTTGGACACCTTCCACATTCCAACCCATGATCTTTCTTTTTAACATTTCCAGCTCCTACTTGTTGAGTTTTATTTCCTGTATCAGTATTATATCTACCTTGGTCAGAAGGATTCTTCTCTTGACCAAGTGATGTTTGTTAGGGGCATTTAGGCCCCTAACATTCCATGATAGGAGTTTCATGGATCCCGAGAAGGGGGATTCCCTTCCCTAATTTCAGAAAAGAGGTAATTTTTTGTTGTCCTTCTACATCCCCATCCATTAATTTGAGCTCTTGTAGTGATTTCCTCCCTCTAGTCTTGATTTTCCCACAATCCGGTTTGGATCTAGAGGAGGATTGTTGAAGCAATCCCAATTTTTCCAAGGGTGAGATTTCCTCCAAATCATCCTTCGAGGCCTCTGTAGCCTCCAACATTAATTGCTTCTCCATTGGAAGTAGAGGTTCATGTATCATGTCTTCTAGTTCCATATCCATGTTTTTATTCCACGTCGATCCCCATGGTTAGCTGCATGAAGCTTTCATTTATGTCCTTTTCCTCTGTTGTCTTTTCCCACTGATCTCTCGTCTCTTTGTCCAAGCTCTCCTTATCATTTCCTTGAGTTTGTATATTTGTTCCATCATCTTTACCTTCGTCCAGTCTTTGCCTTGTGATGGCCACAATGTTATTGCATATGTCCCTTTCCAATTGCTCTGCGTCTATCATTAGAATTTTCAATTCTTCCAAACTGTACTCCTTGCCTTTGGGATCTATTGGCATTCCATCCCTTTCCATTTGGAACCCAAAGGCACCTTGTTTTTCTTTTGGTTCTCCGTCCATTTATTCTTTATCCTCTACTACCCGAGGATACTGCTTCCCAAACCATCCATTGACAATAGCCAGGTTCACGACTTTCCCTGATCCTTTCGAGCAGCTGGTGACATATCTATTGCTTAGTCTGCAATTACCGCCTTTAGTGTCTACCACTACCTTCTAGAGCCATTCTCCTTTCTCAGTGAGAATTTCGAAATTATCCAAAAATCTAAATTCAGTATGTATTCAATTCAACTAGGATTCTGGTCGTGCCTGATTTTCCCAAGTAAAAATCCTCTTCTATACCCATAAAAGTGCCTAGGGCATCTCCAATTTTCCCTATGATTTCTTCACTCCAAAATTCTATGGGGAGATCCACCAAGGTAATCCAATGTGGAAGATATTTGGGTTTATGATTTTTAGGATTAAAATTTGGCTCCCAATCCAATTTGTAAAGACAAAAACCCTTGTAGAACAATGGTTCTCCAAGTAAAATTTTCTCTTTCAACTTTCAATTTTTGTATTCTAATAAAAGAAAATTATCAGTTAGGATTTTTGCCCTTACCCGACCTTCGTAGCGATCCATAAACCACTCCTCCATTCCTTGCACAGGGCCTTCACCTCCTATCCATTTCATGAACATACCATAATCCTTCAGGTAATCCCACCTCGGTTGCATGTAGCTTGAGGCCATCAACATAATTTTCCTTCTTCGATTCAAAGGAAAAAAGGGCGGCCTGTTTTGTGCTTTTGTCTTCGGAACCCAAACCTTAAGGTTTTTTTTATGTTGCTTTTTCCCATTACCCCTCCACACTTGAGTGCAGTTCTGGTTATTCCTCATATCCCATGCCGACACTCTTTTGTTCTTTGAATGAAATGGTGGTTTGCCTTGTTTTTGATTCCCTAACCACAAATTCCTATGAGTTGGCCGCCTCTCTTTCCGCCACATTTGGTTCCTCCTCTCGGTATCCCAAGGATGCTGAGGAGAAGACCTTTGATTTGATCTCCCTCCACCTGTCTGCCCATTCGGGTTTCTGTTCCTCCACTCGTTGTCGGCCTGCTGGCTTTGTCCATGGAATCACCCCTGGATTCACTCTTGTCCTTGCTCCTGGCGTTTCTCCTTCTTTCGCTGCATTGGAAAATTTTTCTCCTTCGCCATTTTACGATCTTGCATACTTTTCTACTATTTTTTTACATAATATAAATTTTTACTAATTTATAAAGTGGAAAAATCTTGTAAAATAAAAAATTGAGCATGCTCCCCCCTAATTTTTTTGGAAACTAATCAAAAAACATTTTTTAATGTTTATAGAATAGAGCCTAGTTTATTAAAAATGAAGTTTGTTTCAAATTTTGATGAGTGGTTAAAAAATGAAAAATACCGTACATAGGTTTTCAACAAAAAAATGAGACACTAAAAAAATTAAAGATCAAAACTTTAACATGTTTGAAATGTAAAAGAAATAACATGGTTAGAAAGCTAAGAGAGAGATCGATATTATTGTGGTAATGTTTTAACTCAACATTTAAATACATGCAAACCTTAAGGAGAGAATGCTCAATATTTAGATGTTTTTTCTATATTTTGTAGAAAGCACATCTTTGGGCATCGACATGAAAGTCCAACCCTAAGGGTTGGTACTTTATAAGAAAATATATAACATGAGAAAGTTATAATGCACTTACACTATAAAAATGTTGTGTTATAATGTGCTCGCACTGTAATAAGATTGATTTATAATGTTATCATGTTATAATACAAGAACATTATAAATCACTCACTCTATGATAAATTCACATTATATCATGCTCACAATATAATGCACCTGTGCTAACATTATGAGAAAAATAAAAAAGTTTAAATCACATGATCTTAGTCTATTTTTTAATGTTTTATAAGATATTTATTTTAAGTCCCTCCTTGAAATCCTAGCAACACAAATGAGGGGGGAAGCCACCCCACACCCACTATCAAGAACTAGTATCTAAACATAACTAAATAGAAACAAAGATAACCTAGTTGGACAAGTTAGTAACACCTCTCCCTATTCATCTCTCCTTCCATCTCTCCATCTCTTTATCACTCTCTCCTCTCTCTCTCTTTATCTCTCCCTCTCCCTCTCCCCTCCCTCTCCCTCTCCCTATCTATCTCTATCTCTATATTCCTCTCTCCCTCTCTATTTGTACATAAATTTTTATCTCTCTATTCATCCATCTCTCTCCCTCTCCCTATTCCTATACCTTTATATGTATACCTCTATCTCTCTCGTATTTGTATCCCCTATATCTATCTGTCCATATTTACCTTCCTATTTCTCTATGTTTATCCTTCTATCTCTCCCTATCTTCATCTATATTTACTTATATCTCCATCTGTATCTACCTCTATACCTCTCCCTCTCTCTCTATATAAATTATTGTCTCTATCTTTAACTTTCTATCTCTTCATTTCTCCCTCTCTTATTCTCTCCCTCTTTGATTCTCTTCCTATCTCTTTGCCTCTCCTATTTCTGCCTATATTTCTCCTTCTTTCTCTACCTATATCTCTCTATCACCCCCTCTCTATCTCTCCCCTTCTCTCCCTCCCTCCATCCCTCTCTATCTTCATCTCCCTCTCTATATATCCTTATACATCTATCCCTCTCTCAAGCTATCACTTTGTATGTCTCTCCCTATCCCTCTCTATACATTTCTATCTCTCTCTATATATATCTCCCCATCTCTCCTTCTCTCCCTCTCCATCTCCCTCTATATATTAAACTATCTATTCATCCATCCCCTCTCTCTCCCTCTCTACCTAGCTCTCTCCTTTTATCTACCTCTATCTCTCTATCTCCCCCATCTCTTTGTCTCTTACCATGTCTCCCTCTCTCTCTATATCCCCCCTATGTTGTGAATAAATTATATAATAAAATATAATATGATGGGAAATATACCACAATTACTTCATAATAACTGAGAATAAAAATCCACTTTGAGGGGTAAAACCTCAAAATATCTCTACTGAGAATGCAATTCACAGTCTAGAATGAACAAATAAGACTCACTACCTCCTATATATACCCTAATTATGCCAAGGTTGACTTAGATAACCCTATATAAGACCTAGGATAACCTAATTAACTAAATAAAAATATAATAATGATAATTTGACTTAACTAAGATGAAAAATAATCACAAGCTAACTATTCATAACCCTATGCACTCTAATATTAAGGGTGTAGCATGCCCCCCTCTTCAGAGAAGAATTTTCCTTAATGATAATCAAGTGTGGATGCTTCTAAATGAACTCCTCATCCTCCCATGTGACATATTTTGGTAAATTCTTCCATTGGATGAGATACTTAGTGAGTTTTCTAGTCCTTAGCTTCTTTGTGCATATTTGACAAATGAACTTTGGTTCCAATATAATTCTTCCTTCTTCCAATATTGCCTAACTAGGTATAATATGCCCAATTACCTTCTTCAAAAAGAAACATGAAAAATTGGGTGTACCTTTGTTGTTGGTAGAAATTCAAGCTTGTTGGAATCACTACCTATCTTTTGCATGATTTGGTATGAGCTATAATATTTCATAGAAAAATTGTTCTTTTTTTGTTTCTTTAGTGTCATTTTCTTGTAAGGATGCAATCTCAAGAAGACCCAATCCCCAACTTAGAAACTTATTTCACAATGGTGTTGGTCTACCAGCTACTTCATTCGATTTTGTGTCATGGCTAGACTCTTCTTGAGCTATGAGAGTATCTATTGTCTATGAAGCAACTAGTGTTCGACTACCTAAAATCTTGGTGACACATTCAATGATGATGTGATGAAAGGAGGTTGATATCCACATAGTTCCATAAATGGATACATTTTTGATGAGCTATAAAAGGAAGTGTTATACCACCATTATACTGGTGGTAGCCAATCTACCCATTAAGACTATTTATCTAAAGTGAAACAACATAGATATCCTTCCAAACACTTATTAACAACCTTAGTTTTCCAATTAGATTGAGGGTGGTATGAAGAACTATGAGCCAAATGAGTACCCAAACATGAGAATAATTTGTCCAAAAGTGACTAGTAAATATAGGATCACAATCACTGATAATAATCTTAGGTGTACCATTTAGCTTTTGTATATTTTCCAGATAAATATTTTACCACTATAATTTTTGTAAGAGGATGTGATAATGCAATGAAATGTGCATATTTAGTGAGGTGATCTACTACTTCCATGATGAAATTATTACCTTTATTTCTTGGAAGCCCCTTGATGAAGTCTGTGGATACCTCTTCCCAACTTTGGCTAGGAATATGTAAGGGCTACACGAGACTTGACATCGTAATTGTCTCCCATTTATTTCTTTGACAAGAAAAAAAATCAACCAAAAAAAATGAACATCACCTTTTAACCCTTCCCAAAAAAAAGTCTTTCTTGACTTGATGATATGTATTTAAAAATCTTGAATGACCACCAATTAGATACACATGAAGCTCTATGTGAATATTTTGTTTAAGAGTGGAATTCTTGTTGAGATAAAATCTCTCTTATTACCACAAAACATCTCCCTTCTAACAAAAAAAATTGAACTAATGGGATTAATTTGTAACTATTAAAATGCTCCTACACCTTTTCGTAAAGCATGATATTCCATAATAAAATACTTGATTAAGTTTGGAGTGGTAAGAATTGGATTTGCACACATATCCTCCTTTAATCTCTCAAATGCTACATTAGAGGACTCATTCCAATGAAAATAATCCTTATTGAATAAAGTTGTGAGGGGTGCTACTATACGACCATAATTCTTCACAAATATTCTATAGTATCTAGTCAATCCCAAGAAATCCCTCAATTCCTTAATTGTTTTAGGAATATGGAATTCCATGATATCCTTAATTTTGTTAGGATACAACTTTACTCCATGAAAAACTGTGTTTGAAGTACTACACCTTATTGAGACCAAAAGAAAAATTTGATGGCTTAGCATAAAGTTAGTGATCTTTGAGAATTTTTAATTCTTGATCTGTATGTTGCAAGTAGTTTGCCCATGTCTTTCTATAATCAATATATCATCAAAGAACACTAATACGAAATTGCTCAATAGTTTCTTAAATATGGAGTTCATAAAAATTTAAAATGTAGATGGTACATTGGTAAGACTAAATAGCATCACCCAAAACTCATAGTGACCCCCATTAGTCCTATATGCTATCTTAAATATTGTTGGAAATATGCCTCAATCTTGCTGGCTTGTACCACTTTGGTCCGGGGGACTTCATGTGTTCAACATTTTCCTTATAACCGAGACTTTGTCCAGTTGGCGGGACTCCTGGTGGTGTTCTGGTGATGGCCTGACGGATCTAGCTTGGTGGCATTTCTTATCGACTAGCGATCGCTATCGGCTGGAGTCTTTGTGTTATTCTACCGATGGGCCGATGCGGCGAGGTGATCTCATACCAGCGGGTGACATTTCATGTCCCACCGATATGCCAATATGCATTGAGCGATTGAAGTTGGACCAAGTGATGAAGAACCTGATTGACGGTTGTGGAGGCTTTGATCTGACGGTGTCTGTTGTGTTCCGCACCATCTTGATGCAAGTACCGCTGAATTTTTTTTGGCCAAGTGGAATTGCTTGTGCATTCGACGCATGGTGGTGAGTTAAGTGGTGTATGCAGCGGAAGGATGGTGGGTCCCGATCATTTATGCTATGTTGGTGGGTCGTGGATACTTGTCAGCATCTCAGGAGTTCCTTGGGGAATATAGCAGATGCCACTTGAGATTCCCCGAAGGAGCTCCAACGGCTTACATGTGGCTCAGTGGGACCCAAGTGTGCTCTAAGCGGAGAGTGGAAGTGGTGGACATGTGGCAGCTTCAGAAGCCAATTCCGAGCGGGCTCAAGGGAATCTTGGAGATTCCCTCTTGGGTGCCCTGAAACTTCCTTGAGTGGCGGTCACGTGGCTTGTGAGACCCGATAAAGTTGGTGGTCGGTGTGTTAATGATAGTAGTTGATTGCTGCCCCAGAATGGTTAGCGATGGAGCTTAGGGCGACTTATCTACAAGCGACAAATGAATGGTAGTGCGACACGTGGCAAAATTTCATTGGCTGATTTTGCATCGTTGTTGCAAATAAATGACTAGTGATTGAAAGCTTGTGTGTGCATCTCAAGGGTTTGATTTGAGTGTGAATTGATTTCAGGGCAGTCAATGTCAGTTGTTAGGGCAGTGCATGCAACCCAAGATGGTGAAGCTTGTCAATGGGGTATTATGAGACCCTGATGGCTGTTTGGTGGGTATGCAATTTTGACCAAAAGCTGAGAGGTTGGCTTGAGGCCGATGGAATGTCGATTGATGCTAAGCCAGAAGGCGAGACCAGATGCTAATCGATAGTAAGTCAAAGTTGAGAAGTTGAAGCTGAAAGAAGAGCAAGGTGATAAAGATCAGATGGAAAGATCGAATGATCAGCGGATCAGTAGATCCATGATCGATGAGCTTGGTCAGAGATCGGAGATTGTGTGTTTGAGTGGTATGTGCAGAGCATTGTAAACACAAAAAATGAGACACTTAGAACCTGGACAGATGTGAACCTGAGGTGGACGCTAGGCTGTGCCAGCTGAAAGGTTAGTTGTGCGAATGGGCTGAAGAGCTAAAGGAAACCTTCACTATATGTCTTGTGAAGACATTGTAACAATGCAAGGTTGCAGATCTATGTTGTTGCCTATATTTCTCTAGATGAACAAGATGTAACTCTTGTAATGGCTATGAGCCTAATATTGTATTGTAACCATTTAGTTGCTGAGTAATACAATGGCTCTATCTTTTGGAGTGTGGGGTTTTTAACCTGAAAGGGTTTACCCCATGTAAATTTGTGTGTTCATTTATTTGTCTATTCATGGTGTTGAATCTGGTTTAAGTTTGCATGTGCTTTTCTCAGAAGGATCAATGGGGGAGAACTAATGTGCCTGTTTCCACTTTATGGCATAGTTGTTAGTGCTTCTAGAGTGATTTAGAAATGAAAGTCACTAAGGCACTACTGGTTTTAGACTTTAAATCTGAAACATTCTCGTACAATAACCCCAAAAAGTGGCATCAAAGTTGGTTAAGGGAGGTCAAGGTTTGTTCATGATACCAATAAGTGGTATCAGAGCCTTCTTCTGGATGCTGGTTCTGGGAATTTCTCTTGTGAGGATTTCTGAGCTTGGGAAGCTTAAGGAAATCTGGAGGAATCGGTTGGTGCTTGATCTTTCCGATGAGTAAGAGTTCCTTCTCTTTTGATTCAACACGTAGCATGAAAGACATAGGAGGTTTTGGAGTTGATCATATTATGGAGATGTGGTCTGAGGCTCCTATTTGGTAGCAAATGATCTTGATGCAAGGGGTATGAGTTTATTCTTATGGTTGTGTTGCAGCAGAGCATGGTTCATACTGGGTGTCTATGTGAGAGGTGCCCTGGTGGTATGGAGTTGCTTGGGCTGTTTCTCATCCATGGAGTATTGTGCTTGTGTTGGGTGTTTTGACTTAGCACTGAAGACGATTTCTCTATTGCCCTGATTGCATGAAGGCTATGAAGTTTATTTGGGTGGTCTGAAACTTTTGAATAGCCTGGATCTTTTATATGCTTGTGCATGGTTGTGGTTTTGGATTTAGTCTAGAATGGGCCTACTATTCCTATTTACCTGTACCTTCTACTCACATGCTTCAGATACATGTATTTGGTTGTGAAGGGTTTTTTGTAGATTTTCCTAAAAAGTCTATGATGCATATTCATGTGCATTCACTGTTTTGGTTAACCATGATGGTTGTGTGTAGACTCCTGAGTCATCCAGATGTGCAGTGGATATGGATGTGCATGTGTGTTTTGGAAACATAGTGGTTTTGTAGGTTTTGCATGGTCAAGTTAAACTTGTGGTTTGTGGAACTGCTGTTAAACTATTTTCTAGACCCTAGCTTTTGGGGTGTGACTAGATGAGATAGTTGTAGTTCGACAGGTTTGAGGAGGTGAGATGTCTTCTCTGCATGGGAGTGTTGGTATGTGTTTTCATTCAAAATTCTTGTGGTGTTTTCTTGTTGGTTTCCTAGACTATGGTGCTTGGGTTGTAGATGTAATTGGCGAATCAGATCTGATATTGATCTGGTGTTTGATTCATGTTGTCTACATGGGTTTTCTCTTTGAGATCTCAGTTGTGCAGTTTCCAGTGCGATGATAGATTTTCAAGGTTTTTCACTAGTTGCATCTACGAGTTGTGCAATGTTGTGGGTTGTCTTTACCTACATTTTTGCTATAATTCAACTCGGAAGTGGACTGTCAATATCCATGAGGTTGCTTCAGTGGTGGTGCAGATCTATTAGCTGGCCTTGCTTGTGGCCACTTGTGCATTAGTGTAGCTATTTTGAGATGCGAGGAGGAATGGCGTTTGGGTACCTGGATAGTCAATTATGGGGACCTGTAGCATGTGTATCACAATGTCATGAAAAGCTTGATACACTAGTCAGTGTAAGATTTTGACAGTGATAATGCAGTCTGCATGGTTCAGAGACCTTGGTACTGCTTGACATTATTGTCAGATGGACATGTTGTCTTTTGTACCTAGAGGTTTTCGGATCAGCAGATGGTTGGTCATGGTGCTTGGAAAGCTCAGTACCACATTCAATGGGAGCTTTAGCAATGGCTATGTATTCATTACTTGGTGGTGAATGATCTTCTTTGGTGTTGTAGATGTTTCTGGTAGAGCTCTTAGGCCCTGTTGCTGTAGAAGAGCTCTTTCACATTTACATGGGAAATTTTTGAGGATGTGCAGCATCCTGGAGCCATGAAGGACTCTTGTGAGTCTTTGGTTGAGGTGTTGGTGGTTCTTGATAGGTGATGTTGGTTTATAGTTTGTTTGCTTTATGTCATGGTATACTCTTGTTTGCACATTAGAGTTTTGGCATGATGCATTGCTCTTGAGACCTTGGTATGTTCGCCTGGAGCATGGGATCTCATAAGGGGGATGGTAAGATCATGATGTCATGATAAGTTCCTGATTCCTAGGTTTGGAGCTTTGACAGTGGTCTGGTGTTTCTCTGTGTTTTGAGTGCATTGGTCATGTGCTTGAGAACTTCATGTTCGCTGCAGTAATGCAAATTGGAGTTTAGCATGAGATGATTGTTGCTGGTGCTCATGGATACATGGAGAAATAGGTGAGGCTATTGTTAATGTTTACAATTGAAAGTTTGAGTAGCCTGCACCTTGGTTGAATGTGAGTTCAATGGAGATCGATAAGGAGATTGTTTTTGGATAAGTCATGGTGGTTGTTATATCCTGGAGGAGCATCTTTTTCCCTTTGGTCTTCTCAGTAGTGAAGTTCTTCTAAGAGGTATTTTCCCATTATATCTTTCAGATGTGTTTTTTATGCTTGCTTTCATGATATGGATCTTGATTTATTGTTTAAGTTTATGGAGGATCCATAGTGAAAGGTGGATAGCATAGTTTATCTCTTGGTGCTTTTGAGAATTGGTAGGTGATAAGAATATGGAATGGTTTGATCTTCTTTGAGAGGCTTCCCTTTGGGATGTGAAGGTCATACTGGAAACAACTAACATTTAGAAGTGTGTGTAGAAGGGCTTTTTTGGTTTGCAGGTTTGCATATCATTATGGATGTTCCTTGGTACTACATTGTTATGCTCTTCTATGTGTCGTGATTGGTGGACTTGGTATGCATGGATCACTTGTGATGGTGCCTTGTTTATTGGGATGCTAATGAAGAGACACATTGAATGTGCTCATTCCTATTCTTTGCATTCATCTGGACATTGACCATGCAGTGGGAGCTCCTGGATGTGTTTGGTCTTCTTGAATGGTTGGCACATGGTGCTTGTATTCTATAGTTGATGGGTGGATATGTGATGGCATGAGTTTACTAATGTGCATACCTTGGAGGTATGGGTGATTGGATGGATTAACACGAGTTGTGTGTGCTATTTTTAGTCGTGTGGGTTTTGATCAGTTGGATGGGGGCAGTCAGTTTTCTAGTTTCTGTTCTAGCTAGTGGTTTATTTTATTCTGGAGAATGACTTCACGTTTGTGTTCACGATCGGGGAACTTTGAATTTGTTGCATTGTTGCTTCTATATGGCTAGTGAGCACAATGGAGTGGTGGCAGTCTGAAGGATCTGATGCTTGTGTTCCAGAGATTGGTGCAATTTCGCCTTGGCTTGTTCCTTTTTCTTGTGAAGGATGGTTGGAACTATTGCTTGTGTTGGTGGACATCTCGGATGTCATTGCAGGTGTCTTGTTTGGAGTGTGGAAGCATGGTGGAGTGATTCTTTTTGTTCGGGTTCTAGAGGAGGCCAAAAAGTCTTTGTCAAGTGGGAGATTATTGGAAATATGACTCAATCTCGTTGGCTTGTAACACTTTGGTCTAGGGGACTTCATGTGTTCAACCTTTTCTGTGTCGTCGAGACTCTGTCTGATTGGCGGGACTCTTGTTGGTGTTCCGATGACGGCCCGATGGGTCTGGCTTGGCAGAATTTCTTATCAGATGGTGATCGCTATCAATGGGAGTCTTTGTGTTGTTCCATTGATGGGACGATGCGGCAAGGCGATCTCATATCGGCGAGTGAGATTTCATGTCCCACCAATATGCCGATATGCATTGAGCGATTGAAGTTGGACCAAGCAGTGAAGAACCTGATCGACGGCTGTGGAGGCTTTGATGCAATAGTTTCTATCGCGTTCCATGCCATCCTAATGCAAGTATCACTGAGAAATTTTTGGTCGAGCAGAATTGCTTATGCGTTCAATGCATGGCGGTGAGTTAAGCAATGTGCATAGTAGAAGGATGGTGGGTCCCGATAATTTATGCTATGTTGGCGGGCTATGGATACTTGTCAGCATCTCGAGATTTCCTTGGGGAATATAGCGGATTTCGCTTGAGATTCCCTAAAGGAGCTCCAGTGGCTTACACATGGCTTAGTGGGACCCGAGTGTGCTCTAAGCGGAGAGCGGAAGCGGTGGACACGTGGTAGCTTCGAAAGCCAGTTTTGGGTGAGCTCAAGGGAATCTTGGAGATTCCCTCCTGGGTGCCTTGAAACTTCCTTGAGCGGCAGTCATGTGGCTTGTGGGACCCAATAAAGCTAGCGGTCGATGTTTTAATGATAGAGGTTGATTGCCACCCCAAAATGGTTAGTGATGGAGCTCAGGGCGACTGATATGCAATTAGTGGACGAATGGCAGTGCGATACATGGCGAAATCTCATTGGTTGATTTTGCAAATCAACGACTAGTGACTGAAAGCTTGTGCACATGTCTCAAGGGTTTGATTTGAGTGTGAATTGATTGCAGGGTGACTCAATGTCAGCTACTAGGGTGGTGCATGCAACCTGAGATGGTGAATTTTGTCGGTGAGATATTATGAGACCCTGATGGTCATTTGGTGGGTATGCGATTTTGACTGGAAGCTGAGAGGTCAACCTGAGGCTAATGGAATACTGATTGATGCTGAGCTAGAAGGCAAGACTACATGCTGATCGATAGTAAGCCAAAGCTGAGAAGCTGAAGTTGAAAGTAGAGCAAGGCGATAGAGATTAGATCAAAAGATTGAATGATCGGTGGATCGGTGAGCTTGGTCAGAGATCAGAGAGTGTGTGTTCAAGCGGTATGCGTAGAGCATTGCAACCATGAACACCGAGACACTCGAAACCTGGGAAGATGTGAACCTGAGGTGGTCGCTAGGCTGTGCCGACTAAAAGGTTGGGTTTGCAAATGGGCTAAAGAGCTGAAGGGAACCTTCACTATATGTCTTGTGAAGACATTGTAATAGTGAAAGGTTGTAGATCTATGTTTTTGTCTATATTTCTCCAGATGAACAAGATGTAACTCCTTAATGGCTATGAGCCTGATATTGTATTGTAACCATTTAGTTGTTGAATAATACAATGGCTCTATCTTTTGGAGTGTGGGGTATTTTACCTGAAAGGGTTTTCCCCACATAAATCTATGTGTTCATTTGTTTGTCTATCTATTCATGGTGTTGAATTTGGTTTAAGTTTTCATGTGCTTTGCTTAGAAGGATCAATGGGGGAGAACTACTGTGCCTGTTTCTGCTTTATGGTATAGTTTCTAGTGCTTATGGAGTGATTTAGAAATGAAAGTCACCGAGGAAGTACTAGTTTTAGACTTTAAATCTAAAATGTTCTCATATGGTAACCCCAACAAATATATCTTCTTCCTTAATTCAAATTTGGTGATAACTTTATTTAAGATCTAACTTTGTAAAATACATATCTCCATTCAATTCATTTAGGAATCCATCAATGACTAGAATAGGAAACTTATCTTTGATGGTGTACATATTGAGAACTCTATAGTTTAGGAACATGCATCAAGTTTCATCCTTATAATGTACCATCACCATGGGCGAGGAGTAAGCACTTTGGCTATGCCTGATAATTCCTACCTCTATCATTTCCTCAAAAATATTTTTAATCTCACTTTTTTGTAAATATGGGTACCTGTACGACTTGATGTTGGGTGGTTGGCTCCCTAGAACTAGTTGTATGGAATGATCACGATCCTTCTTATGAGGAACTCCTTTAGGGTTATCTTTGAAAACCACTAAGTGATGATCAAAATTTCTTATAAATTTGGATGGGTGGAAGCATTAATTTTGGTAGGCATCTATTGAACATAAATGGGCCAAAAAATGATTAGATCCTTTATTAAGAAAATTCAGCATTTGATGAGACCTTACCATTTATGGTGACTTTTTCTTCAACCCTCTTAGCTCTACTAACTTTCCATTTGATTGAAATATCATAAATATTTCTTGTAAGTTCATCTTAACTATTCCTAATGTAGAAAACCAGTGTACTCCAAAAACAATATTCTTTGCACCCATGGAGATAACATGCATTTGAAAATCATTTGATAATCTACCATGGATAATTTAATGTTGTGGAATTTTTCATAATAATTAATGGTACCACAATCTACAATAAAGACCTAAAACATTAGAGATAGATATATAGAATAATTTAGATGAGTATTCAACTTTTTGTTGATGGAATTATGAGTACTACACAAGTCAATCAACACTCTTAATTTTTGCTTCTTTATGAAATCCACTACCTTGAGAGTTTGTGGGGTGCTAAAAATTGAGAGTACAAGACAAGAAATGAGTGGTTGCGAATCATGTGAATCCTCATATGAATCCCTATCACCCTCTAATACTGGTTCCTCCTCGTCTTCCTCATTTAAATTTCCAATATAGAATAATTTATTTTCATTGCATTTATGTCTTCAATTGTATTTGCTGTCAAAGTTGAAACACAACGCTTTTTATCTCTTTTTTTTTTTCGGAGTAAACCTAGTAGGTTGAGGTAATGAATATGTAGGATAGTGTGTCACCAAAAAGTGTAGCCTTTTACACTTTTCACTCATTTAGACCCTTGCCTATGGATTTTCGACCTCTTTATATCCATTTCAACATCATTAATAGGCCCCTATGACTTGTTATTGTTCATCCGAAGGCTTAATTTAATCAAATATCTAATAAAAACATCATATAAACCTGATTTATTCACTCTCGAACAATCCAGCTAGCAAAAGGGTGCCTATGGGACTAGGTCGCCCATCTAGGCAAATTAGTCCTGTCCAGGTGGACTAGGTTGCCCAAGGTGGCAAACTAGTCCCATTGGAGCTATTTTTGGGGTTTTGAGCAGGAAAGTTAGGTTTTTGGTTTATTTCTCCTTCATGTTGAACCACCAAAAATAAATTAGGGAAAGAGGATTCCCCAATGAGCCTCTAGGGTTTTTCACCTAGAAGCTAAGTTAGGAAATGTGGCTCTCTTTCACACATTTTCATTTTAGGGTTCATTCAAAGAGATTGGGGGTTTGTGATGATGTGTATGGGATGCCCTAAATTCTGGAAACTAATGAAATAAAATAACCATTGGATGCAAATTATTGGAATGTAAAAGATGTTGGAAAACACATGAAGATATGCAAATATTAAACTAAATAACCTAAGAGAACTTATGAAACAAGACAAAAAGCTGGGAGATGAAAAGGTTGTGCACCTAGAAATGTGCAGAGGCTGGGAATGTTGATGAATCTAAGATTTAGGCTTGATGGTACACTTACACCATTCTGGGTGACCTAGTCCTCTTTTTATGAAAATATGTTGGAACCCGTTTTTGCCAAAAGGGTACACAGATCTAAAAAAAAACTCTAAAATACATATATGGTGGGACTAGGTTTCCAATAATGGTGACCTAGTCCCTCTCAACCTTTCAAGAAGTCTAAAAGTGGAATCTAGAGGTCTCGATTTGCACTTTCTGCTTCTTGAGGTGCCCAAATCTGAAACTTTGATTCTCGGCCTGTGAGTGACTTTTAATGGATGTTTTTCCCTAGCCAATAACGAGGTGTCTCTAACAAGTCTTCAATCAACTCTTCAATTATTTCCAAGCTTCCAATATACCTAAATCTACAAACACACAAAGAAGGAAGAAGAAATGTTGATTGTTAGAGTATAGGGGTTTGCCTTGGTCAAATCCCTTTGTAGCTAATTAAATCAAAGAGATGAAATAATAATGAAATGAAGCATGAAAAAATTGAGTTATTTACCTTGCCATGATTATTGATCTTGATTTGCAGCAATGAAGGATTCAACCCTTGAATTCTTCTTGAGAGATGTCTTGTTGACTTAGTATGCAAAAACCCTAGGTTGCTTGAGAAGAATAGTGGATGAGAGGTGAGTGAATGAACTAGTTAGGTTTTAGAATGAATGGAATTAGGTCAAAATGAGGGGAAAAACCCTTATTTATAGAAGCTATACCCTAATTTTCTTGAAATAACACAATATAGGCCAACCTTAGGGTTTTGGAGACAAAATCTCAAAAGAATATTAAGTTAAATTTGAATTTTATGCCACATAGGACTAGGTCACCCAAGGTGGTGACCTAGTCCACCTGGGCATTTTTCATTGGTTTTTGAGGATTAAAATTTGTTTATTGATGTTTGTCGGGATTGTCTCACAAAACACACTAAAATAAGGCATGTATGTGCATTAAGGGGTCATTATAACATAAGAAAGGGTTGATTTAGTGATGAAAATCCTAAGAAAGTTTGAAAATGTTTTACAACACCTTACAACACTTTGGCAAAAGGCTTGGAAAAGGTGTAGAAAGAGGCTGAAAAAGGTCCAAAAGCCATAGGAAAGGGTCTAAATGAGTGAAAAGTGTTGAAGGCTACACTTTTTGGTGACACATTTAGACCCCACTTTAGTGAGAGGATGAACTTGCTTCAAACTCACACTAAAGTAGCCTAATGGAGATTGCAAAGAATGATGAAGAATGAGAAGGTGGTCAAGCCCCTAGGATTTGAGATTCTAAGTCAAGTCGACATAAATGCAAGAAGACACATTCAAGGGTGAATGATTTGTAGAAAAATGAGATGCATGATCATGTAATGACAAGAAATTGAAGAAAGACAGAGGGAAAGGTGAAAAGATGTGCTCACTCTGGGGCCATAGAACATCAGGTCATCCATGAGGTGAGTTGTACCAAGAGGTGATATACATACACATAGTTGGTATGTATTCACACACACATAGGTGGCTATGGGAAATTTGTGCCGCTGGTTGGGCTTCCCGCTCAAACCATACCAAATTTATACCTCATGATAACTTTGATAAGGCGCCACAAAATAAAATGATTTTTGAAATGATGTAAGGAGTGTTCAAAGGGATTTTTCTTTTGTTCATGCAATGTTTCATCTTAAGGAACATCATGCATAATCTGTCTAAGAGAGGAAAAGTGCAAATGGGCTCATCTTGTATCCAAGAGAGGTAAGACTCATCTTGTATGCAAGAGAGGAAAAATGCATGTGTCTCATCTTGAGAAACATTGTACCTAATGTTTCCAAGAGAGGGGATCACAAGAAAAAAAAACCGCAAAATGAAATGTGAGTGGTGATGTATGCCCCCACTTTAAACGAATTGCTACAAACCATTACTGTCCAGCACTGTAGCACTTTGTCTTCTAGCTAGTTTCTCTTTGTTGCAGCTAAATAGTGAGGAAATCATCATCAATGATAGGTTTTCTAGCCTCATTTTTCAATGTGGCATATTCCACAAACTTTCCAATCAACGTCCAGAGTTTGTCCTACTCCATTATATCTGATTGAAGTACCTGAAATGACAAATTCTTTGATCGGCCCATGATCAATTCCCAATTCTTCGTGCACTTGGGTGTAGCCTTAACTATTTTTTCAGAGTGGACAGAGTCATGGGCAACGAAGTCTATAAAATCTGGCTTTAGCAAATCTATTGTTCCTTGCTCCATTTTCTTATGAAAATAGGGCCTAATTTTCTCCAGATCGAGCTCGAGGGCTAGCATCTCGTAGTTGGTCATTATCTTGAGGCAATCCTCAACATCTATCCTATGTTCAGTGGCCCATTCCAAATCAAGGTCTACCTTGATTGGATTAAACTGTGGTCTTGAATTACTCTTAACATGGGTATGATTTAATCTTTGGAAATGGCTTCCTCAGTTCATCCTAAAGTGTCAATCTGGGAACTTAGGATTTTGAACCGTGTTGTGGAAATATACTAAAGAGCTGCAATTAATAAACCAAGGGTTGATGAATGCAAAGTAATGTAATCTGCATTTGAACAAAATTCTTGATTGGCAGACTTCCTGTCACAGGTGTGACGGGAACCCGTGAAGAAATAGTTTTGCAACAGAAAATAGATTACTGGTACACAATAGAACAAAAATGAAAATCTATATAGCAGAATGAAAATCTATCTTGAACTAACATGAAAGAACCAAAGTTAAACTATTGAATGTAAATAGACTTTCAACATCAATTGACTATTCAACTTCTTAGTTCATAATAACTTTATCAATCAACATCCAACTATTCTTAATACTAGTAATAAGTGATTTGATAAAATATACATGCTGACATATATTAAATGAAGCAATACAGATCACACTAAAAATTATTAAGCGAATCAATACAGATTAACATAGTAATGAATTATATAGATAAGAATCGAACAAATAACACAGTAATGAAATTAATCCAATAACTATGAAATAATAACATACATTACCACAC